>CAWUFW010000744.1:2407500-2430000 GCA_963921515.1 Calotriton arnoldi
GGGCTGATCAGGAAGCCTGAGAAAGGCCGAGATAGCACAAAGGTAGCCCTTGATGGTACCCAGGGCAGAACCCTGTTGGGCCACAGAAAGAAGGAACAGAAGAACCTCAGAAAGAGGGGCAGAAAGGGGATTCACTGCCTTTGCTGTGCACCATGCCACAAACTTGTTCCACCTGCAGGCATATACCACCTTAGTGGAGGGACGCCTGGCTGCCAGATTCACATCACAAACTTCGGGAGGCAAGTCGAAAGGAATCAATTGCCGCCGCTCAATCTCCACGCAAGGAGGTGGAGACTGGACAGGTTCGGGTGGAGGACTGCCCCCTGCTGCTGCGACAGAAGATCCTCCCGAAGAGGCAGACGGATCGGGGGATCGATGCTCATACTGAGTAGCTCGGGATACCAAACTCTTCGAGCGCAGACCGGAGCCACAAGAATGACTTGGGCCCGGTCGCGCCGAATCTTCTTCAACACTCTGGGCAGAAGTGGTATAAGCGGAAAGGCGTACAACAGACCGCAACTCCACTCGCGACGAAAAGCGTCGCCGAGCGAGTGCCGCCTTGGAAATTCCAACGCGCAGAACTGATGACATTGCGCGTTCTCTTCGGTGGCGAATAGATCTAACACCAAGGCTCCCACCACTGTAGAAAGAGTCCTTGCGCCACCTCCGAGTGAAGACGCCATTCGTGATCCATCATGCACCTGCGGCTGAGTTCGTCCGCCCTGGCGTTCAGGGAACCTGCCAGGTGCTGAACCATCAGGGATATGCCCTGATGTTCCAGCCATGTCCAGAGACGCAGAGCCTCCTGAGATAGGGTCCACGACCCCACCCCGCCTTGTTTGTTGCAGTACCACATGGCGGTGGTGTTGTCTGTGAACACCTGCACTACCTTCCCCTTGACAGAGGGAAGGAATGCCTTGAGTGCAAATCGGATCGCCCGGAGCTCCAGAAGGTTGATATGGAGCCGGGACTCCGCCGGAGCCCAGAGGCCTCTGATCTCCGCCTCTCCCATGTGACCGCCCCATCCCAGAAGGGACGCGTCAGTCACAACTGTGTGCTCTGGCTGGGGAAGGGAGAGGGATCTGCCCGTGACCCATTGCCGGTTCGAGAGCCACCACTGCAACTGCCTTGCAGTTCCCTCCGAGATCTGGACGTAATCAGACAGGTTCCCCTGATGCTGCGCCCACTGGAACTTCAGGTCCCACTGCAGAGCCCGCATATGCCATCTGGCATGATCGACCAGCAGGATGCAGGAGGCCATGAGGCCCAGCAGCCTCAGGGTCATCCGTACCGAAACCCAGGATAGAGGCTGAAAGATCGGAATCATAGCCTGAATATCCTGGACTCGCCCTTCGGGAGGATAGGCCCGAAACTGCGTTGTGTCCAGAACTGCTCCGATGAAAAGGAGCTGTGGAGAAGGAATCAGGTGCGACTTCGGCACGTTGATGGAGAACCCCAGCGAGTGCAGGAGTTCGGCCGTAGTCTGGAGGTGGAAGACGACTGCCTGGGACGAGCCCGCCTTCAACAACCAGTCGTCGAGGTAGGGGAAGACTGGAACCCCTGCCCGGCGCAGATGAGCTGCGACCACCGCCATCACTTTGGTGAACACCCGAGGGGCGCTGGTAAGGCCAAAGGGGAGCACGGTGAACTGAAAGCGCTCGAGGCCTACCGTGAACCGCAGGTAACGCTGGTGGGCCGGCAGGACGGGGATGTGAAAATATGGGTCCTGCAAGTCCAACGCTACCATCCAGTCTCCAGGGTCGAGGGCAGTCAAGACCTGAGCTAGGGTGAGCATCTTGAACTTCTCCTTCCGGAGGAAGCGATTGACGTTCCGGAGGTCCAAGATAGGACGCATGTCCTCCTTGTCCTTTTTGGGCACCAGAAAGTAGTGGGAATAACAACCACTCCCTACTTCTGGGGTCGGAACGCGCTCGATGGCCCCCTTGGCCAAGAGGGCCGCAACTTCCTTTTGAAGAAGAACCAAGTGATCCCCCGACATGCGGTGGCATTGAGGTGGCATGGCTGGGGGGGTAGTCTCGAAGGGGAGGGAGTAGCCCCTTCGGACAATGTCCAAGACCCACCTGTCCGATGTAATGGTACGCCAGTGGTGAAGGTGATGGCGGACCCTGCCCCCCACTGGCGTGCTGTGGACCTGAAAGGATGGACTAGGAGGGCTTGGAGGCCGCGGACGGGTCGGAGGTGGTGGCCTGACCCGCACACTGGTTACCCGACCCGGCGGGAGCCACGTCCTCGGCCACGCGAAGGCGCTTGCTGCGCAGGCCGGTGGCTGGGCAATGGATGTGACTGGGCGCCCCTTCCGTGGCCACGAAAGGGGCGAAAAGCAGACTGCTGCGGAGGGCGCGAGGCGGAGAGGCCCAAGGACTTGGCCGTAGCCCGCGAGTCCTTAAAGCGCTCCAGCGCGCTGTCTGCCTTATTGCCAAAAAGGCGGATACCATCGAAGGGCATGTCCATAAGGGTGTTTTCGACATCGCCCGAGAAACCAGTGGTCCTCAGCCAGGCGTGACGGCGCAGCGCCACTGTCGTAGCAAGCGATCTGCCCAGCGAGTCAGCAGTGTCTAGGCCACATCGGATTGTGAACTTCGCCGCGTCTCTCCCGTCTGCAATAACACGGGTGAGTAGTGTCTGGACCTCCTCAGGACACTTAGGCAGCACTTGCGCCACCGAATCCCACAGAGTGTGGGAATAACGGCCCAAAAGGCAAGCGGTGTTCACGGACCGCAAGCCAGCACTGGAGGAAGAAAAATCTTCTTCCCAAATTGTTCCAGCTTTTTGGATTCCCTGTCCGGCGGAGCCGTAGGGAAGGCGCTCTGAGAGGTAGAGGCTTGAACAACCAAGCTCTCGGGGTGGGGTGTTGGGAGAGGAACAAGGGGTCGCCCGGGGCCGGGCGATGGCGTCGGGCTACGTTCCTGTCCACAGGAGCCCCTGTGGTGGGCCTGGACCAGGTGCCCAAAAGAACGTCAGAAAGTGAGTCGTTGAATGGCAGCAGTGGCTCCGAAGAGGTAGTTGCCGGCTGAAGCACTTCCGTCAGGAGGTTAGTCCTGACAGCCACTGTCGGGAGCTCGAGGCGCAAGGCCGCGGCCGCCCTACGCAACACCGTTGCATAACTTGCTCCCTCCTCCGTAGCCACGGAAGGAGGAGACAGCATGCCAAGGTCTGGAGAGGTGTCCAGGCCACTGGCATCACCCAGTTCCTCTGCCCAGTCCTGATAAGGCTCACATTGGGCTGTGAGAGGGTCTTCCGACCCCTCCCAGTCCTCCTCGTCCTCCAAAACAGGTGAAAAGTATGGAGGGCGGACATGAGGGAAGAAAAGTCCCATCGGCGTCGGAATCGGTGTCGGCCGACGTCGATCCGGCTCCGTGTCCGGTTCCAGGGAGAACCTGGGGACGGCGTCGCCCGGGACCTCGGACGGCGCCGTTAACGGTACCGGGGAGGTCGGCGCCGGTGGAGGTGTCGTCAGGTCAACCGGCGTCGACCGGGATCCAGGCCTGGATCCGAGGGGGTCCTGCGGCGCCGGGGCCGGAGCCGCCGGAGGTGCCGAAGGAGGACCCCCACTGGTGCCCACGGGCCCGAAGGCGCACTGGGGTAACCCTAAGGCCCGAAGATGCGAGCCATGGCCGACAAGAATTTCTGGATGTCGGCCGGAGTCGACGTCGGACCCGGAACAGGCGGGCAGGCCGGCGTCGGCTCATCGGGTACTCCCGGAGCCGCGGGGGCGGTACCAACAGGACCCTCAGCCGAGTCGTGAGATCGGCGAGGGGAGGTCTTAGAGCGACGCTTCTTAGACCTCTTGTGCTTCGCCTTACCTGAAGACGAAGACTTCGACCCCGACGAATGACGACGGCTCCGCGACCGGCCCCTCGACCTCTCCCGGGACCTCGAGCGGCGCGGAGCCGAGTGCCGGGCCTCGAGAAGCTTTCGAGACCGCTCTCGCAAAGCCTTCGGGGCGAGGGACCGACACTCTGGGCACGACGTGGGGTCGTGGCCACGCCCCAGGCAGAAGAGACACTCTCGGTGCGGATCCGTAATCGACATCATGCGATTACAGACCTCGCATGGCTTGAAGCCGGGCATCCCTACTGACACCTTGGAGTCGAAACGACTCGAAAACTTGGACAAAAAGTCTCAAAAAATACTCAGTCAAAAAATGACTGGGGCACTGCTCAATCCGGATCTGCGCTTACTGGCGCGGAAAAAGAAAGAACCGACGCCAGCGCGCATGGGCGGCGTCCAAGTACTGGCCGCGACGTCATCCCGGCGATCACAACGCCGACGACGGACGCGGAGCCGCACGACGCCGCCTACTGACGCGCAGGGGTACTGCTACGCAAAACGTTCCGGATCCAGCCTGACGCCTGGGGATATTCTAAGGTAAGGAATCTGTCACTAACGTGTCTCTTTCAGATATATATATATATATACACACACACATATATATATATATATATATATATATATACACATATACATACATAAATATATATACATACATACATAAACATACAGCCTAAAACCATTCACCAGGCAAAGCTGCCAAAATTGCATTGGATTTTTCATTTAAAATAAAAATATGTCTATATAACAGTTCTGTAAATAGAACATGCACTCTTTTAGTGTTTCAACACAGCCTTTTTCTTCAAAGAAAAAGGCAAGTAATAGCAGGCTAATAGGCTGCATAGAGAAAACCACAACAGTAATAAAACTGGCGCCGTGCCTTTAAGACCTCCAAGACCTCCCTTCTCCCATCATGTCCCACAGGTGACAGTTAGGTCAGTTCTTTTTTTTACGACCTACTATTATGTAGGAATCATGAAGAAAGAAAATGCTACTATAACAAAAGTATTCGTTAAGGGAGGTGGGTGGGTTGCTTATGACTTTGAAGAGTATACCCCTGGAAGAGAACTAGGATTACAGGTAAGTAACTTATCCTTCTTTTCCAGGGGATACTCATCAATAGTCATAAGCACTGAATAGAATAGCAAACTCATTCCCACAATCCTGCGGATGAACACCAGTAAAGAAACAGAAAAACAGTAAGGATAATTTATCAAAACAGATTCCTTAAAGAGGCTTGCCCAAGCTGAGCATGAGCCTGAGTGTCAGAGTCTAAACAATAGTGGCGAGCAAATGTTTGTACTGATGTGGCAGCTTTACAGATTTCTGCAATCAATGCATTTTTGAGGAGGGCCGTAGTAGAGGCCTTTCCCCTGGTGGAATGAGCCTTTGGTTTACCAGGGAGTTGTTTATTAGCCAGCTGGTAAGACAATGTAATGCATGAGACTATCCATCTGGAGACGGACTGCTTGGAAGATGAAAAACCAGTACATATGGAACCATAGTTCACAAACAGACGGACTGATTTTCTTAAACGCTTGGTTCTGTCTAGATAGAATTTCAGAACCCTTTTGAGGTCTAGAGAATGTAAAGCCCTCTCAAGAGGACTTGAAGGGTTCAGAAAAAAAGGTACGGAGAGTGATAGATTGGTTAATATGGAAATCAGAGACCACCTAGGTAAAAAAACTAGGATGAGTTCTAAGGAACACCCCGTTTGCATGGAAAATGAAATAAGGTTCTTTACAGCACAGAGCTTGTATCTCACTCACTCTGCTAGCAGAGGTAATTGCCACTAAGAAAGCGGTCTTCATTGACAAATGTTGCAGGGACGCTTTATGAATGGGTTCGAATGGGGGACCGATCAACTTAGAAAGGACAACATTAAGCTCCCATGGAGGAGAGGGGGATCTAATCGGTGGATAGACTTTTTTTAACCCTTCAAAGAAGTCTTTAACCACAGGCATCTGGATAAACTGGAAAAAGGAAACCTGTGAGGAAGATTATCTGTATGTTGTAATAGCAGCCAAATGAACCTTTATAAAGGAAAACCGAAGGCCGATTTGGCTAAATACAGTAGGTATGGTAGAATCACCTGCTCCTGCCATAGAATGGGATCATAACCATTATTGGTGCACCGTATGTAGAACCGCTTCCATTTGAAAGCGTACGACTTTCTTGTGGATGATCTCCTAGCCTCTTTAAGAATGTTCATACAGTCTTAAGACAAATCTAGATGTCCATACTGGAGGACCTCAGGAGCCATGCCGTCAATCTTAGAAATGGAAGGTGGGGTGGAACACCACCCTTCCACCCCCCCTACCCAGAGTTTGGATAGTAGGTCCGGATGGCACGGTAACCTCATTTGTGGGGTCTCTGATAGCAGAAGGTGGTTTGGGTACCACCGCTGGTGAGGCCATTCTGGTGCAATCATTATCATCCTGGTCTTGGCTCTGCAGAACTTGATCACCAGAGGAACGAGTGGAATTGGTGGAAAAGCGTAAAGTAATGTCTGACCATTTGATCAAAAGTGCATTCCCTCTGGAGCCTGGTTGATGGAACCTGGATGCAAAGACGCAGCATTTTGTGTTTGTTGTGTCCGCAAATCGGTTGATGTCTGGAAATCCCCATCGTTGGAAGATGACTTTGTTGTTTAGCACCCAGTCGTGAGCTTCGACGAAGTTCAGACTTAGAGTCTTGATGAATGTTGAGAGTACCTGAGAGGTGGATCGCAGAAATGGTTAACTTCCTTGCGAGCAGCCACTTCCATATGGTTTGAGCCTCCTGTGAGAGGAGTCTCGACCTGTTCCTTCCGGTTTGTCCAGGTAACACATGGTTGTGGTACTGTCCGTATGAATCAACAGGGAGCCTGTTTGGATGGAAGGGAAGAATGACTTGAGTGCAAGATGTAAGGCTCTCAGTTCTAACATTTTGATATGATATCCCTTCTCCGCATCTGGTCACAATCCCTGTACTTGGAGAGGACCCATGTGAGCTCCCCAACCCTGGAGGGAAGCGTCTGTGATAATCGTCTGGCTGGCTGGGAAGATCCTCATGGAAAGGAACTCCTTTCAGCAGGTGAGAACGTTTCATCCACCACCTGAGTGAATCCTTGGCTACCTGAGGGAGAGCCACTGTGTCTTCCCAGCAGTCTGAGATTTGTGACCACTGAACCTCCGAAACGTGCTGGAGAGGGCGCATTTGTAGCCTGGCAATGGGCACAATGAAGATGCAGGAAGCCATTGAGCCCAGAAGGGAGGACACCTGTCTGGTCGTGGGAAGATGTGTGCTGAGGAGTGTGGGGCACTTCTTGGTTATTGAAGATAACCTCTCCTCCGAAGGACACGCGCTTGCGCTTACGGTATCCAGAGTAGCCCCCAGGTAATGGATCTTTTGAGTTGGGTTGAGAATAGACTTTTTATAGTTGATCTGTAGGCCTAGACGGCCTAGCACTCAAATGCAGCATTGAAGGTGTTTCTGCAGCAGAGCGGTGACAAGGATCTTCTGCATGCGTTGAAAAGCAGCTACTACTGTCATGCATTTAGAGAACGTGCGGGCCCTGATTTCAGCCCAAACAGGAGGACTTTGTACTGGAAATGCTTGATGCTACTGAAACTGCAGGAATTTCTGATATTTTTGGGAAATTGGACGGTGAAAATATGCATCCTGAAGGTCTATGGAGCATATCCAGTCCCCTTGATGGAGTTGGGGAAAGATTTGGTACAGTGCTAGCATCCGAAATATCTTTGCGGATGAACTTGTTTAAGAGTCTTAGATTGAGTAGGGGTCTGTACTCCTGGGATGGACCCTTCTACAGAACCAGGAAGTAACGGGAGTAATTTCCTTGCCATTGCTGTGGTAAAGGAACTTCCTCTATGGCGTCTTTTTGTAATAGAGTATTTACCTCGGTCTGAAGTAAATGGTGTTGATGGACAGACGCTCCCCGAGGTGGTATTGTTGGAGGTGGGGACTTGAATCTGAGCAAGTAACCGTTTTGCACAATATTGAGCACCCACTTGTCTTTTGAGATCTTTTTCCACTCGTCCAGGAGAGACCTGATACTTTCCTCTCCCCCCCCCCCCCACCGTTGTGGACAACAGAGCCGGGGAGGAAGCAAGTGGTCATTGCTTTGCCGGCGTTCTTGCTGAGGAGGGTGCTGGTCTGGAGGATCCTCTTCCTCGTCAACGCTGGTGATAATGTGACCTGGACTGTTGTTGAGCTGACCAGTGTGGGGTTTGAACCCTCTGTTGGATATGCCGTTGATCGTAAGGTCGGTATTTGTGCCAGAAGTCTTTGCACTTTGAGGCCGACTGCCTTCAAGGTGTGTAATTCGGATTTCATTTTGGAAACCTCATCATCGGCATTGTGTGCCGACTAGGGAGTTACCGCAGAAGGAGAGGTTCATGATTCTGCGCTGCGCTTCAGGCTTCAGACCAGTGAGCCGCAGCCAGGTCGAGTGCTTAGTACAGATGCTGTGGTAATACCCATGTGCTGCCAGATCCGAGGCGTCCGCCACCGCGCTGATCACCTGGTTTGCTACGAGACCAACTTCGTGTAAGAACTCCTGGAAGTCTTGTTGGTCTTCCGTGGGCAGCTTATCCGCGAATCTTGCCAGAGAGTCCCAAAGCGTCCTGTCGTATCTCCCTAGGAGCAAAGATGCACCAGCAACCTTCATAAAAGGAGCAGAAGTATTGCACATCTTCTTTCCTAGGAAGTCCATGTGTTTACTCTCCTTCTCAGGTGGGACTGAAGAGGAGGCAGCTCCTGGATGGGCCCTGCTAGCTGCTGCCACTATTACGGAGTCCGTGGAGGATCTGCTCTTAGAAACACTGGGTCCTGGTCTGCCGCCTTGTACTTCTTAGTGATACGTAGTGGCGCCGCCGCTACCACAGCTGGTGTTAAGGTTTGTAGAGCTGGTTCAAGCAGCCCAGGAACCAGAGGGAGCAGAGGCCTTGCTTAAGACCTGTAATGCCACGTCTCAAATATTACCAATTAAGAGGTAGTCGGGGTAGGCATCTCAATGTTCAAGTTATTGGCACCTCTGCTCAGCACTTCATTGAAGGTGATCATGCAATCCAATAGACACTCTAACCGGAGAAGTAGCAGACAGTCAGTGAATAGTCCTGAACAGAAGATTGTGATGATGCTGTAGACCACGAGGGTGATCTCAGTCTGCCTTCTCGTGATTTGGAAGAGCGAGGAGGGTGAGACCTAGACCGTCTGAGAGGTGTTCTACATCGAGATCTTCATGTGGAAGGAGACCTCGTTCTCCTTGGAGATGTGTGGAGATCTTCCAGCAGTTGTTGTAGGTGGAGAACCAGCAGAGACTCTGGAAGGGGAGTAAGTTTGTGAGAAGTCTGACCCTAGACTTCTTCGTGGAACTCTCCAATGTCTGACACACTGCAACCACAGTGGAGACAGATTAATAGGAGGTGTTTGCTTTTCTGGAACCAGAGAGCCCTCTGGTGTGAGTTGCACGATCTTGATGCCTGGGAGGAGGAGGTTTCTTTCAATGTCGACCGTCAGGATTTCGACGTCGATCTCCGTCTTTCTTGTGCCTCCGTCGATGGCGAAGGGAGCCTCGGCGTTGTGATGGCGGTCGCCACCGTAGGATTTTTCTGCAGTGACGTTGCTCTTCACCGTTTCTTTGCCAGCGGTGAGTGGTGCGGAGAGGTAACCTCGACGTCGGGCCTCTCGACACGAATGTCGCCCTGTAGTCGGCGACACGGACTGTGATGCTCTCGACACCGACGTGCCGTCAGCAGAGTCCCGACACTGACCGTCTATGCTCTGACGCAGTGGAGTTCTGGACGCCGACCGTTGCAGAGTAGTTTGAACGGCAACCTGGGGACTTTCTCGACGTCAACCCAAGTCTGCTTTTCGGCGTCGACTTGCACTTTTCAGGTCTCACGTCTTCTGAGCCTGCAGCGAGGGGTCTCGACGTTGACTTGCCTTTCATCGACGGAGGCGCCAATTGCCTCGATGGCGGTTTGCCCTTTGACGTCACCGCATGCTGCCTGTGCTTCTCCGACGTCGACCGTGACGCCGAAGGAGAACAATCAGGTACTTGCCTCGACGGGGATCTCTTTTTCGTCGACGGCGAAGCAGAGCGATGTCGTTTCTTCTCTGTTCTGCCCCTGGGTTCTGATTTTTCACGAGAGGAGCGCTCTTTGAAAGCATGGCTGCTTCCAAGGCCAATTGTTGATCCTTTTCCTCTCTCCTGCAAGGTATGTAGCTTGATCCGCTCTCTGTCCCGAAGTGTCCTCTTGGAGAAGTTTTGGCAGTAGTAACACTTATCTGAATTGTGCGAGGATGGCAAACACAATACAGACAGAGTGTGGATCAGATTTAGCCATCTTCTTCCCACAGAAGGGCATTTGTTGAATAATGCTGGCATTTCTGACAGGAATTGTTTTTCAAAATCGTCAGAAAACAGCTAGAAAAGATAGCCAGCAGTAAAAAAGACGTTGAGTGAAAGTATAGAAAAATTTCTAGAAAAACAATTTTTGAGAGGCAAAGCCAAAAACTGATGAGCTCAATGCTCCAGGATCCTCACAGAAGGAGCCAGAAAAAAGAACTGACCTGTCACCTGTGGGGCATGATGGGAGCAGGGAGGTCTTGGAGGTCTTAAAAGCATGGCGCCAGTTTAATTATTACTGTTGTGGTTTTCTCTATGTAGCCTACGGCCTAATTGACAGCTATTACTTGCCTTTTTCTTTGAAAATAAAAGGCTATGCTGAAACACTAAAGGAGTGCATGTTCTATTTACAGAACTGCTATATAGGCATTTTTATTTTAAATGAAAAATCCAATGCAATTTTGGCAGCTTAGACTGTTGAATGGTTTTAGGCTGCATATATATATATATATGGTCCAGTAGAAGGCTGGGAGCCGAAACGCATAGACCGTCCTCTACGTTTTTAAATTTTTTTTTTTATGTATAATGGTTTAAAATAATAAAAACAGCACGTACTTGAAACCTCTGAGTGTGGTGCTGTGATCCTTCACCGAGTGATTGGAGCGGAGGAGTTTGGAGCATATATATATATATATATATATATATATATATATATATTCACTGAAAAAACCATAGGTTTCAGGGGCGTTATAGTTAGTTGGACATTTCACTCGTACAAAACCATAGAAATTCCCCCGTTATAGTTAGTCCAGCTAACTATTACTCGCGCGCCCGCAATGCACTGCTGATGACGTCACATATTACATCACTCATGACATGGTCAGTGACATCACTCATGACATCACTGATGACATCACTGATGACATCTCAAATGACATCACTGATGACATCACTGATGACATCACTGATGACATCACTGATGACATCACTGATGACATCATCCACGTGATAGAGTGGCAGACCTCCTCTCACCCTAATATAACCTTTGATACACACACTCAAAAATACAAACTAACATTTTCAAAACAATGAACATACCAATACCAGTTACAACACACCTATTCAGTAATTCCAAGATCTACACACACATCCACTCATTCACCAACAGTCCCTATACAGTCACTCATACATGTACTCAATCATATGTACTCATACACCTATACATCCTGTTACACACCGCCACTCATCCATAGAGTTACTCACACACAGTCACACATGCAAACAAAGTATCAAACATCCATTTACTTGCATATACAGTTATTCACACACTACCACACTTACTTCTACAGAAACTTACACATACTTACTCTCTTAAACAATCACTTATAGAAACACCTACTTATTTCTACAGGAACTCTTCCAATCTCTCACGCTCACATATACTCACTTATATACACCAATACTCACATATACTAGTTTAAAACATATGTAGTTACTCATAAAGACACTATTGAGACAGTCATTCACTCACTAACACACCCATACACATACTCATCCACCTATACAGTCCTGCACACATGCTGTCTTCAACACATACAAACAGTGAGTCACTCATTCATGCATCTATGCACTAAGTAATACCCCCACCGAACCATACAGACACTCAGACACTCATACTGATGCTCAAAAAACCAACTAATAACCCATATAGACACTCATGTAGCTACTCACCAACCCATGCAGCCACTTATACACAAAGTGAGAGACTGATACAGATATTTTCATATTTAAACATTACTCACTAACCCATGTATTCACTAAGATACACTTAGTTATACAATCAATTTTACAAAAAAAAAATCATTTAGACACTTATATACCCATTTATTCTTCCATCGACCTTGAGATATACATATATAAAACATTTAATTTTCAGAAAAACACACATTCACTGGATGATGTCATCAGTGATGTCATCAGTGATGTCATGAGTGATGTCATGAGTGATGTCACTGACCATGTCATGAGTGATGTAATATGTGATGTCATCAGCAGTGCATTGCGGGCGCGCGAGTTATAGTTAGCTGAACTAACTATAACGGGGGAATTTCTATGGTTTTGTACGAGTGAAATGTCCAACTAACTATAACGCCCCTGAAACCTATGGTTTTTTCAGTGAATTTCTAAGGTTTTTAAATGCTAATTTCTAACTATAATGTGCCTGAAACCTATGGTTTTTCAGTGAATATATATATATTTATTATACTATGTATACATGTGAAAATGTCTCGGTCCCCTGTTTGCCTCGGTGGCACGGAAAAATGGGTGGAACTGACGTCAGCAGGCCGACGAGGTCCTCTTATGGCTCCGATGACGTCATACGGTGTCGCGAGCGGAGCCGTGCTCGTTGACGTGGGAGAGCTAGGAAAGAATTTCCGTGGAATGCTGGTGCAGGGGATATTCACCTAAGTGTTCAGGCTAGTCCTTTGGGAGCAACTGTTTATGTTGCCACTCCAGAAACCGAAACCAGTGATCCGAGGGCAGAGGCCCTGCAGATGGCACACGAGGTGGGGTGCCCAGTCGTGTGCACCGGCGGGGCAGCGAAGTGACAAGCACCACAACCCACAAAAAAGGTAACGAGGGCACTGAATAACACAGGATCTTCTCTTTGTATCTGGCAGGAACAACAAAGTTAAAATGCCCTAGTACCAAAATGTAGAATTAGTGCTACAACGGTCTTCAAGAGGACCTGCGATGCCGCTTCTGCCTCCCATACCCTGGAGGCGGCACATGGGTCACGCGGTACGGTCATACTGCGGTGGGACGCACACTCGTTGACCTCTCATGGCACTGCTCCACACTTCAGGGAGGACGCTTTCCATTAGCTATGTTTTCTGATGACTTGTCGCGCTGGCCCCGTCCAACAACAGAACTCCTTTAGATCCAAACAGACTCTTCCTCTCTCTCACCGGAAGTGAAACCAGGCCAAGCGGACACTTTCACAATACAACAGCCGGGAATGCACTTTTCTGTAAAAAAAACACATTCCTTCCTCCTAATTAATCAAACAAACGTCTCACTGAAGAACAGGGGCCAGCTTCGATGGGTAAACAGCCGTTACAACGACTTTTTTACTTTGCGATACCATTACAACGCATGCATTACCACGAATGCGTTGTACATCACAAAGTCATTACTACGCATTTTTAGAACGCATGGTCATTTACCATGCATGCCTTTACAACGAATTTTGTTGTAAAGGTATGTATGGTAAATGACCATGTGTTCTAAAAAACATGTAGACGATCCATGTCGCTGTAAGGAAACAGAGGCTGTTCCGTTTCCTCACAACGACGTGCACCGCCCCTCAGAGATGACGTGAAGCAGGAACCACGAGGAGAGAGGAACCATGAGGAGTGAGAGCTAAGGGGGATTGGGCATGGGGTGGGGGTTTCTTTTCTAGGGTTTAGGGTAGTGCAGTGGTGTTTGGGTGGTGTAGGGGGTAGTGTTTTAGGGTTTAGGGTAGTGCAGTAGTGTAGGGGGTCGTGCTGGGGGTAGTGTTTTAGGGTTTAGGGTAGTGCAGTGGTGTATGGGTAGTGTAGGGGGTCGTGCTGGGGGTAGTGTTTTAGGGTTTAGGGTAGTGCAGTGGTGTTTGTGTAGTGTAGGGGGTTGTGCTGGGAGTAGTGTTTTAGGGTTTATGTTAGTGCAGTGGTGTTTGGGTAGTGTAGGGGGTAGTGCTGGGGTAGTTTTTTAGGGTTTAGGGCAGTGCAGTGGTGTTTGTGTAGTGAAGGGGTCATGCTGTGGGTAGTGTTTTAGGGTTTAGGGTAGTGCAATCGTGTTTGTGTAGTGTAGGGGGTCGTGTTTTAGGGTTTAGGGTAGTGCAGTGGTGTTTGGGTAGTGTAGGGGGTCGTGCTGGGGGTAGTGTTTTAGGGTTTAGGGTAGTGCAGTGGTGTTTGTGTAGTGTGGGAGGTCATGCTGGGGGTATATTTAGGGTTTAGTGTAGTGCAGTGGTGTTTGGGTAGTGTAGGGAGTCGTGCTGGTGGTAGTGTTTTAGGGTTTAGGGTAGTTCCATGGTGTTTGGGTAGTGGAGGGGGTAGGGTTTAGGGTAGTGCGCCCAACCAGCCACAATATCCGTGGACAAAGGGGATCCTGACTCTTTGGAACGCTCCGTCAATTGAATAATTTGGGTCAAGGGCCCTACCACGTCCAAGACCTATCAATTCCGTTCTTGGGCTCCCTCATACTTGGAGAAAAAGGTACATAGTTTCTCATCAATTTCAGGCGTGTGTGCCACCTTCCCCTTCAGTGAGGGCCTGGGGCATTCTCCCCTCATCCTATTCCTGACCTCCCTTTCAAGGGGTTGATGGATTTTCCCCACCACATACTCTGCCACTTTGGCGTCAGGTGTCCACTCTGCCGACCTAGGATGGTAAATTTGGGTAGGCTCGAACATGTCCGAGTGGACCCCGTCCCCAACCGGGGACTGAGAGGAGTGGGACTCTGGACGCCAGGGACGCCCAGAGTCCTTATCCTCATCGGAGGAGAAATCGTCCTCCGATACACCCTCTCCCTCTAAGGGAAACCCGCCGTCGGGATTCTACAATAGTGGTGACAGTGTCGCAATTTTCTCCGGGCCCCTCCTCCTCCCGGCAGGGTGCATGTTTTAGCGTTCGCGCACTCTTGAGGAAGGTCTCCGTAAGTTTATCAAATCCTTCCAAGTGCCCCGCGTTATGCTTAACGGCCCTTTTATTCCCCATCTGGGAGCTACTTGGACCCGCCACCACCAGATCTGTGTCACTGAACACCCCAGGGATGCTTTTCGCCAGCTTATCAACCTGATCCCTAAGAGGAGCCAGCGCCCTAGAAATAGCCAGAGAGAGGGCTTGGTCCACTGCTGGAGGGAGAAGTTGGGGGCCATTCCTCCTCCACTTCCTGGTAGGAGGAGTAAAAATGGTCTTCTGGAGAAGACATGATAGCAGAGGGTGTGAGCACAGAACAAATGCCCTTAAAATCCTTAAGACAGCCCCCTCGCCGGTGCTCCAGCAGCTGGGCTTTCCCCGAAGCCGTTATAAGAATAGACTGAGGCGCATTACCAATTACCACCACCAGGTGGCGCTGGTCACTAACGTGGCCATGTGGGGAAATCACGGCGTAGCGGTGTCAAAATTAGGCGAGGGTTGGTCGGGAATCAAGCGGACACTAAAGGAGTGACCGGATTCCCAAACGCGCGTAAAGAGCAGCGGGAGAGCTCGACGGAGCTGCCTCGCTCGGACCAGACGCGCCTGACAGGATCTCACCGCGCGCAGAGCACACAGCGGGAGAAACTGCGAGAGGGAGAACGCGCTCGGGCAAGAGCCTGCTGCGCAGGGAATATAAAACAATACCAAGGCAATAATGCTAATAACGTGCACAAGAAACCGCTATACAAACAGCAACAACGTCAGATTAAGCCAAGAATGTAAGGAATGCACTTAACTGACAAGCAGTGAAGAAAGAGGAAGCGGAAGGGACGTCACGATATTATATACGATGGACTGTGATATGATTGGACTATAGTTGCCTTGGAGACTACCCCCCTAATGGTTCATGGGTTGTGTAGTCTTGTTTAATGATTATTGTGTTACGTTTTCTTTGAACTGCTATGCAAATAAAGTGAGGAAAGATATGCATAATCCTCACCTCCGTCCTGCCATAGAATTCATTAAACTTTATTTGATCTGATTTAGAAACAGATCATAAAAGTGTACATAAAAACAGTAAATCCTCTATCCTAATACAATACAGTGAGAATTAATTAAAACCAGTAGGTAAAAACGGGTGTTACAAAGCCCGGTTCAGAGCAACTTCAGGTTAACAGAATCGTAAAGTTCAATGTTTCGCAAGATCAATCTCATGTACTTCGTGCAAAATACGCAATAAGGGGTCCAAGTAAGATGTAACGCTCCAATACCTGACCAGTTTGCACTATATAAAACTGCAGAAAAACTAAAAAATAAAAAGTGTTTTGCACACTTCTGTCATTGGGCTATACGTGGGCTACATCTGGGTGATATTTGTGCTACATTTGGGCTCTTTTTTCTCTGGTGGCCATCTTGGGAGACTTATTTGTTATGAAGTTTCCTAATTTCATCATTTACTGCAGTCTCCTCAGTAGGAAATGCTTTCAGTTTTTTACTTTGATTCCATCAAGAAGGCATTCAGATGTGTCACACATTTGCCATAAATTCAGAATGTTAGCACTCTAGTTGTTCATTAGATCACTGTAGTAAAGCTACTGCTCACCAGGGAGTTAACTGGAAGTCTACTGCTGGTATTGAAAGTGATTGTTTCAGTCTGCATGTCAGAATTTTCTAATGAAATAGAAGAGGATTTGAGATGTCACTTAAAACATGTCCTAATTTTTCTTTCTACAGCACTAACCATAATTTCTATGACAAAATGAACCCCATCATTTTGTTCCTTTTTAAATTAAATGTTTTAAGTGTTACCAGTTTATTCCAATCAAGATGGCTTCAGGTGTGCCATACTTGTCATAAGTAAGACTGTTAGCACTCTAGTTGTTCTTTAGAACACTCTGGGAAGCTGCAGTAGAACACAAAGGAATCAACTGACAGTCTCTGCCCTTGTTGGATGTACATGTTTTACTGAGAATGTCAGACTTCATTCTCACATGACTGAGAAAGATAATGTGAATTTACAGAAAATATGCTCTCATTTTAGCTTCTGGAGCACTTTCCAAAACTGTATGGGACAAGCATGTGAAAATAGTTCTCTCTCAAACATGATTCATGATATCCCAGCAGAAGGTTTTTCACAGGGTAAAATCACCTTAGAACACACCACAATTCCTGAAATTAGTATGGTACCATCAACAAATGAATTCTAATGTAACTAAAGTCTGTTATCACCCTTTATAGTTCTCCTTTTGGTAACCCTCAAAACCTTCGATTCACTACAATGCATTTCAATGGGGTACTATCATTTATATTGGTCCCAAAATGGCTGCCAGCAATTCCAGGATGAAGTGCTGACAGCCAATCAGATCTCACGATGACATGTGTGGTTAGGCTCCGCCCAGATATATGTGTTTTCTTTTTCAAATTTCTCAGGAACTACTGAACGGATTTACATCATTTAACCAAAAGGCACGACTCTGAACCAAGGGCTACCTTTTTGCCAAATTTGGTGTAATTCCATTCAGCAGTTCGGGCTGGAGCTGCGATGAAAGGTTCCTATGGAAAATTGCATGGGGAAAACACGTTTGGGACCCCCCCCTTTTTTCTCGGCCCTCACTTGCCGAATCACCCCGAAACTTTCAGTATAGGAGCGGAGCGGAGCCATAAGTTTTGAAAATTTTGCAAAGATTCGTCAACCGACGCCAAAGTTATTTCAAATAGAATATTGTGGATTTCCTATGGAAAATAGGTCCTAACTATAACTATCTACTGGCGACCGCCAGTAGATAATATATGTGTATATGTATATATATGTGTATATATATGTGTATGTGTATATATATGTGTATATATGTGTATGTGTATATATGTGTATGTGTATATATGTGTATGTGTATATATATGTGTATATATATGTGTATGTGTATGTATGTGTGTATGTATGTATGTATGTGTGTATGTATGTGTGTATGTGTGTATATGTATGTGTGTATATGTATGTGTGTATGTATATGTGTGTATATGTGTGTATATGTGTGTATATGTGTGTATATATATGTGTATGTGTATGTATATATGTGTATGTATATATGTGTATGTATGTATGTATATATGTGTATGTATATATATATGTGTATGTATATATATATATGTATGTATGTGTATATATATGTGTATGTATGTGTATATATATGTGTATATGTGTATATGTGTATATTATCTACTGGCGGTCGCCAGTAGATAGTTATAGTTAGGACCTATTTTCCATAGGAAATCCACAATATTCTAACTATAACTATCTACTGGCGACCGCCAGTAATATACACATATATACATACATACACATATATACATACATACACATATATACATACATACACATATATACATACATACACATATATACATACATACACATATATACATACATACACATACACACATACATACACACATATATACACATATATACACACACACATATATACACACATACATACACATATATATACACACATACATACACACATACATACACACATACATACACACATACATACACATACATACACATACATACACATATATATACACATACACATATATATACACATACACATATATACACATATATATACATATACACATATATTATCTACTGGCGGTCGCCAGTAGATAGTTATAGTTAGGACCTATTTTCCATAGGAAATCCACAACATTCTATTTGAAATAACGTTGGCGCCGGTTGACGAATCTTTGCAAAATTTTCCAACTTGTTTGGGCACTCAGGTCCGCTCCTATCCTGAAAGTCTCGGGGTGATTCGTAAAGCGGGGGCCGAGAAAAAAGGGGGGTCCCAAAACGTGTTCCCCATTCAATTTTCCATAGGAACCTTTATTCGCAGCTACAGCCCGAACTGCTGAACGGAATTACACCACATTTGGCAAAAAGGTAGCCCTTGGTTCAGAGTCGTGCCTTTTGGTTAAATGGTGTAAATCCGTTCAATAGTTCCTGAGAAATTTGAAAAAGAAAACATATATATCTGGGCGGAGCCTAACCACACATGTCATCGTGAGATCTGATTGGCTGTCAGCACTTCATCCTGGAATTGCTGGCAGCCATCTTGGGACCAATATAAATGATAGTACCCCATTGAAATGCATTGTAGTGAATCGAAGATTTTGAGGGTTACCAAAAGGAGAACTATAAAGGCTGATAACAGACTTTAGTTACATTAGAATTCATTTGTTGATGGTACCATACTAATTTCAGGAATTGTGGTGTGTTCTAAGGTGATTTTACCCTGTGAAAAACCTTCTGCTGAGATATCATGAATCATGTTTGAGAGAAAACTATTTTCACATGCTTGTCCCATACAGTTTTGGAAGGTGCTCCAGAAGCTAAAATGAGAGCATATTTTCTGTAAATTCACATTATCTTTCTCAGTCATGTGAGAATGAAGTCTGACATTCTCAGTAAAACATGTACATCCAACAAGGGCAGAGACTGTCAGTTGATTCCTTTGTGTTCTACTGCAGCTTCCCAGAGTGTTCTAAAGAACAACTAGAGTGCTAACAGCCTAACTTATGACAAAAGTATGGCACACCCGAAGCCATCTTGATTGGAATAAACTGGTAACACTTAAAACATTTAATTTAAAAAGAAACAAAATGATGGGGTTCATTTTGTCATAGAAATTATGGTTAGTGCTGTAGAAAGAAAAATTAGGACATGTTTCAAGTGTGATCTCAAATATCTTCCTGTTATATTTCAACAGGAACAGCCTGTCAGTTGATGCCTTTGTGTTCTACTGCAGCTTCCCACAATGTTCTAAAGAACAACTAGAGCGCTAACAGTCTTACTTATGACACAATTATGGCACACCTGAAGCCATCTTGATTGGAATAAACTGGTAACTCTTAAAACATTTAATTTAAAAAGGAACAAAATGAGGGGGTTCATTTTGTCATAGAAACTATGGTTGGTGCTGTAGAAAGAAAAATTAGTGCTAAAACACTACCCCCAGCACAACACCCTACACTACCCAAACATAACTGCACTACCCTAAACCTAAAACACTACCCCAGCATGACTCCCTACACTACCCAAACACCACTGCACTACACTAAACCCTAAATATACCCCCAGCATGACCTCCCACACTACACAAACACCACTGCACTACCCTAAACCCTAAAACACTACCCCCAGCACGACCCCCTACACTACCCAAACACCTCTGCACTACCCTAAACCCTAAAACACTAACCCCAGCATGACCCCCTACACTACCCAAACACCACTGCACTACCCTATACCCTAAAACACGACCCCTACACTACACAAACACGACTGCACTACCCTAAACCCTAAAACACTACCCACAGCATGACCCCCTTCACTACACAAACACCACTGCACTGCCCTAAACCCTAAAACACTACCCAAACACCACTGCACTAACATAAACCCTAAAACACTACCCCCAGCACAACCCCTACACTACACAAACACCACTGCACTACCCTAAACCCTAAAACACTACCCCCAGCACGACTCCCTATACTACCCAAACACCACTGCACTACCCTAAACCCTAAATCTACCCCAGCACGACCCCTACACTACCCAAACACCACTGCACTACCCTAAACCATAAAACACTACCCCCAGCATGTCCCCTTCACTACACAAACACCACTGCACTACCCTAAACCCTAAAACACTACCCCAGCATGACCCCCTACACTACCCATACACCACTGCACTGCCCTAAACCCTAAAACACTACCACCAGCACGACCCCTACACTACTGCACTACCTAAACCTAAAACACTACCCCCAGCACGACCCCTACACTACCCAAACACCACTGCACAACCCTAAACCCTAAAACACTACCCCCAGCACGACCCCCTACACCACCCAAACACCACTGCACTACCCTAAACCCTAGAAAAGAAACCCCCACCCCATGCCCAATCCCCCTTACCTCTCACTCCTCATGGTTCCTCTCTCCTCGTGGTTCCTGCTTCACGTCATCTCTGAGGGCGGTGCACGTCGTTGTGCGGAAACGGAACAGCCTCTGTTTCCTTACAACGACATGGATCGTCTACATGTTTTTAGAACGCATGGTCATTTACCATACATACCTTTACAACAAAATTCGTTGTAAAGGCATGCGTGGTAAATGACCATGCGTTCTAAAAATGCGTAGTAATGACTTTGTGATGTACAACACATGCGTGGTAATGCATGCGTTGTAATGGTATCGCAAAGTAAAAAGTCGTTATAACGGCTGTTTACCCATCGAAGCTGGCCCCTGTTCTTCAGTGAGACGTTTGTTTGATTAATTAGGAGGAAGGAATGTGGTTTTTACCGAAAAGTGCATTCCCGGCTGTTGTATTGTGAAAGTGTCCGCTTGGCCTGGTTTCACTTCCGGTGAGAGAGAGGAAGAGTCTGTTTGGATCTAAAGGAGTTCTGTTGTTGGACGGGGCCAGCGCGACAAGTCATCAGAAAACATAGCTAATGGAAAGCGTCCTCCCTGAAGTGTGGAGCAGTGCCATGAGAGGTCAACGAGTGTGCGTCCCACCGCAGTATGACCGTGCCGCGTGACCCATGTGCCGCCTCCAGGGTATGGGAGGCAGAAGCGGCATCGCAGGTCCTCTTGAAGACCGTTGTAGCACTAATTCTACATTTTGGTACTAGGGCATTTTAACTTTGTTGTTCCTGCCAGATACAAAGAGAAGATCCTGTGTTATTCAGTGCCCTCGTTACCTTTTTTGTGGGTTGTGGTGCTTGTCACTTCGCTGCCCCGCCGGTGCACACGACTGGGCACCCCACCTCGTGTGCCATCTGCAGGGCCTCTGCCCTCGGATCACTGGTTTCGGTTTCTGGAGTGGCAACATAAACAGTTGCTCCCAAAGGACTAGCCTGAACACTTAGGTGAATATCCCCTGCACCAGCATTCCACGGAAATTCTTTCCTAGCTCTCCCACGTCAACGAGCACGGCTCCGCTCACGACACCGTATGACGTCATCGGAGCCACAAGAGGACCTAGTCGGCGTGCTGACGTCAGTTCCACCCATTTTTTCCGTGCCACCGAGGCAAACAGGGGACCGAGACATTTTAACATGTATACATAGTATAATAAATATATATATATTCACTGAAAAAACCATAGGTTTCAGGCACATTATAGTTAGAAATTAGCATTTAAAAAACCTTAGAAATTCACTGAAAAAACCATAGGTTTCAGGGACAGTTATAGTTAGTTGGACATTTCACTCATACAAAACCATAGAAATTCCCCCGTTATAGTTAGTTCAGCTAACTATAACTTCTGCGCGCCCGCAATGCACTGCTGATGACGTCACATATTACATCACTGATGACATCATCCAGTGAATGTGTGTTTTTCTGAAAATTAATGATATTTTATATATGTATATCTCAAGGTCGATGGAAGAATAAATGGGTATATAAGTGTCTAAATGGATGATTTTTTTTGTAAAATTGATTGTATAACTGACTAAGTGTATCTTAGTGAATAAATGGGTTAGTGAGTAATGTTTAAATATGAAAATATCTGTATCAGTCTCTCACTTTGTGTATAAG
>CAWUFW010000744.1:2435000-2442500 GCA_963921515.1 Calotriton arnoldi
GCAGAGACTGTCAGTTGATTCCTTTGTGTTCTACTGCAGCTTTCCAGAGTGTTCTAAAGAACAACTAGACTGCTAACAGCCTTACTTATGACAAAAGTATGGCACACCTGAAGCCATCTTGATTGGAATAAACTGGTAACACTTAAAACATTTAATTTAAAAAGGAACAAAACGATGGGGTTCATTTTGTCATAGAAATTATGGTTAGTGCTGTAGAAAGAAAAATTAGGACATGTTTCAAGTGTGATCTCAAATATCTTCCTGTTATATTTCAACAGGAGCAGCCTGCCAGTTGATGCCTTTGTGTTCTACTGCAGCTTCCCAGAGTGTTCTAAAGAACAACTAGAGTGCTAACAGCCTTACTTATGACAAAAGTATGGCACACCTGAAGCCATCTTGATTGGAATAAACTGGTAACACTTAAAACATTTAATTTAAAAAGGAACAAAATGATGGGGTTCATTTTGTCATAGAAATTATGGTTAGTGCTGTAGAAAGAAAAATTAGGACATATTTCAAGTGTGATCTCAAATATCTTCCTGTTATATTTCAACAGGAGCAGCCTGCCAGTTGATGCCTTTGTGTTCTACTGCAGCTTCCCAGAGTGTTCTAAAGAACAACTAGAGCGCTAACAGCCTTACTTATGACAAAAGTATGGCACACCTGAAGCCATCTTGATTGGAATAAACCGGTAACACTTAAAACATTTAATTTAAAAAGGAACAAAATGAGGGGTTCTTTTTAAATAGAAATTATGGTTAGTGCTGCAGAAAGAAAAATTAGGGCATGTTTTAAGTGAGATCTCAAATCCTCTTCTATTTAATTAGAAAATTCTGACATGCAGACTGAAACAATCACTTTCAATACCAGCAGCAGACTACCAGTTAACTCCCTGGTGAGCAGTAGCTTTACTCCAGTGATCTAATGAGCAACTAGAGTGCTAACATTCTGAATTTATGGCAGATGTGAGCACATCTGAATGCCTTCTTGATGGAATCAAAGTAAAAAACTGAAAGCATTTCCTACTGAGGAGACTGCAGTAAATGAAGAAATTAGGAAACTTCATAACAAAGAAGTCTTCCAAGATGGCCACCAGTGAAAAAAGAGCCCAAATGTAGCACAAATATTACCCAGATGTAGCCCACATATAGCCCAATGACAAAAGTGTGCAAAACACTTTTTATTTTTAGTTTTTTTGCAGTTTTATGTAGTGCAGACTGGTCAGGTATTGGAGCATTGCATCTTAAAACATGACCCCCTACACTACAAAAACACCACTGCACTACCTTAAACCTAAAACACTACCCCCAGCACGACCCCTACACTACCCAAGCACCACTGCACTATCCTAAACCTAAAACACTACCCCAGCACGACCCCTACACTACCCAAACACCACTGCACTAATCTAAATCCTAAAACACTACCACCAGCACGACCCCCTACACTACCCAAACACCACTGCACTACCCTAAAACATGACCCCCTACACTACACAAACACCACTGCACTACCTAAACCTAAAACACTACCCCCAGCACGACCCCCTACACTACACAAGCACCACTGCACTACCCTAAACCCTAAAACACTACCCCAGCACGACCCCCTACACTACACAAACACCACTGCACTACCTAAACCTAAAACACTACCCCCAGCACGACCCCCTACACTACCCAAACACCACTGCACTAACCTAAATCCTAAAACACTACCCCAGCATGACCCCTACACTACCCAAACACCACTGCACTACCCTAAAACATGACCCCCTACACTACACAAACACCACTGCACTACCCTAAACCCTAAAACACTACCCCCAGCACGACCCCTACACTACACAAGCACCACTGCACTACCCTAAACCCTAAAACACTACCCCCAGCACGACCCCCTACACTGCCCGAACACCACTGCACTGCCCTAAACCCTGAAACACCACCCCCTTCACGACCCCCTACACTGCCCGAACACCACTGCACTGCCCTAAACCCTGAAACATCACCCCCAGCACAACCCCCTACACTGCCTGAGCACCATTGCTCTGCCCTAAACCCTGAAACACCAGCCCCAGCACGACCACCTACACTGCCCGAACACCACTGCACTGCCCTAAACCTTGAAACACCAGCCCCAGCACGACCCCTACACTGCCCGAACACCACTGCACTGCCCTAAACCCTGAAACACCAGCCCCAGCAAGACCCCTACTCTGCCCGAACACCACTGCATTGCCCTAGACTCTGAAACACCAGCCCCAGCAAGACCCCCTACACTGCCCGAACACCACTGCACTGCCCTAAACCCTGAAACACCAGCCCCAGCACGACCCCTACACTGCCCGAACACCACTGCACTGCCTAAACCCTGAAACACCAGCCCCAGCACCACCCCCTACACTGCCCGAACACCACTGCACTGCCCTAAACCCTGAAACACCAGCCCCAGCACCACCCCCTACAATGCCCGAACACCACTGTACTGCCCTAAACCCTGAAACGCCACCCCTGCACCGCCCCTACACTGCCCGAACACCACTGCACTGCCCTAAACCCTGAAACACCACCCCCTGCACGACCCCCTACACTGCCCGAACACCACTGCACTGCACTAAACCCTGAAACACCACCCCCTGCACCACCCCCTACACTGCCCGAACACCACTGCCCTAAACCCTAAAACACCACCCCTGCATGACCCCTACAATGCCCGAACACCACTGCACTGCCCTAAACCCTGAAACACCACCCCCTGCACGACCCCCTACACTGCCTGAACACCACTGCACTGCCCTAAACCCTGAAACACCACCCCCAGCACGACCCCTACACTGCCCGAACACCACTGCACTACCCTAAACCCTAAAACACCACCCCCAGCACGACCCCCTACACTGCCCGAACACCACTGCACTGCCCTAAACCCTAGAACACTACCCCCAGCATGACCCCCTACACTACCCGAACACCACTGCACTACCCTAAACCCTAAAATACTCCCCGCAGCACGACCCCCTACACTACCCGAACACGACTGCACTGCCCTAAACCCTAAAACACTCCCCCAGCACGACCCCTACACTACCCGAACACCACTTCACTGCCCTAAACCTAAAACACTCCCCCAGCACGACCCCCTACACTACCCAAACACCACTGCACTACCCTAAACCTAAAACACTAACCCCAGCACGACCCCCTACACTACCCAAACACCACTGTACTACCCTAAACCCTAAAACACTCCCCCAGGACGACTCCCTACACTACCCAAACACCACTGCACTACTCTAAACCCTAAATCTACCCCCAGCATGACCCCTACACTACACAAACACCACTGCACTACCCTAAACCTAAATCTAACCCCAGCATGACCCCCTACACTACACAAACACCACTGCACTACCCTAAACCCTAAAACACTACCCCCAGCACGACCCTCTTCACTACCTAAACACAACTGCACAATTTGTTACAGGCGTTGCAACGCAGGCCTGTGGTGCTTACTGGAAGTACCTGGTGGGCTGGTTGGGCCTCAGGGACTCTCAGGATTCAAGGTGACCTAATCCCCCAACTTAAAACGCGCCACGGGGCGCGTTTGCACAGTGGTGAAGGGAGGGGCGGGGCCTCAGGTGACATGTGCGCAAACACGCCCTGTGGTGCGTTTTAAGTTGGGGAGTTAATTCCCTTTGAATCCTGGGGGCCAACTAGCCCACCAGGTACCTTCAGTAAGCACAACAGAGTTGCGTTGCAGAGAGGTGAAAAAGGTGCGTGGCCTCGGAACGCCTCTCTGCAACTCAGCTCTGTGGTCCTAACTGTAGGTACCTGGGGAGCTAGATTGGGCCTCAGGGACCCTCAGGATTCAAGGGGACTTAATCCCGCAACTTAAAAGCACGCCATGGGCGCGTTTGCACACATGTCACCTCAGGCCCCCTCCCTTCACCACTGTGCAAGCGCGCACTGGCTCTGGTTAGTCAGAGTCAGTTACCACCAGTACCCGTCTGAAAAAGTTGTGGGCACAGGATGATTTTGCAACAAGGCCTCTTTCTGCTCCTCTGTTGGTTCTTTCTGCACATCTTTTGCTTCTTTCTGTGCGTTTTTCTTCTTTCTTCACATGTCCTACCTCTGTTGGCATAGTTAGAAACTAGCATTTAAAAAACCTTTGAAATTCACTTAAAAAATCATAGGTTTCAGGCACGTTATAGTTAGAAATTAGCATTTAAAAAACCTTTGAAATTCACTGAAAAAAACCATAGGTTTCAGGCACGTTATAGTTAGAAATTAGCATTTAAAAAACCTTTGAAATTCACTGAAAAAACCATAGGTTTCAGGCACGTTATAGTTAGAAATTAGCATTTAAAAAACCTTTGAAATTCACTGAAAAAACCATAGGTTTCAGACACGTTATAGTTAGAAATTAGCATTTAAAAAACCTTTGAAATTCACTGAAAAAACCATAGGTTTTAGGGACAGTTATAGTTAGTTGGACATTGCACTCGTACAAAACCCGTGAAATTCCCCTGTTATAGTTAGTTCAGCTAACTATAACTCGCGCCCACAATGCACTGCTGATGACGTCACATATTACATCACTCATGACATGGTCAGTGACATCACTGATGACATCTCAAATGACATCACTGATGACATCATCCATGTGATAATTTCATGCATCTTCTCACACCCTAATATAACTTTTGATACACCCACTCTAAATTACAGACTGCCATTCTCAAAACCATAGACACTCCAACACCAAAAACTACATACCCACTCACTGATTCTTAGGTCTACACACACATCCACTCACTCACCTGTACAGTCACTCATACTTACAGTCACTCAGTACAGGACTATCATATGCACTCATACACCTATATAAACACTCACACACCGCCACTCATCCATAGAGGTACTCACACACCTAGTCAGTCATGCAAAAAATTAATCACACACCCATTTACTCACCTATACAGTTATACACACACCATCTCACTTACTCATACAAATACTAGCACATTCTTACGCTCTTATACAATAACTGATACAAGCACACACGCATCCATACAGCCACTCTCACAATAACACACTCTCACTTATAGCCATTTAAATACTCTAACACACATATATACTGCCTTTTACATATGTAGTTACTTGCACATGTACCACTGAGATATACATTCACTCACTAACACACCCATACACACACTCACCCACCCAAGCAGTCCATCACAGATGCACTCTTGAAATCATGCACCCAGTGAATCACCCACTCACACATCTATGTATAGAGTCACACACACCCCACCCACACAAACACTCAGGCAGCCATACAGATACTCAGAGAACCAATCAATAACCCATATAGACACTCATGTAGCTATTCGCAAATCCATGCATCCACTTACACACCAACAAACAGACGGATACAGACATTCACACAGTTTAGTCACTAACCCATGCATTCAGTAAGATACGTTTAATCACTCACTTGTAGAGTCAGTCACTCACGTACTAAATCATCCATTCAGACACTTATACACCCACTCATTCTTCAATACGCCTTTCCCTATATATATTAAACATATTTAAACTTTACAGAAACACACAGTCACTGGATGATGTCATCAGTGATGTCATCAGTGATATCATTTGAGATGTCATCAGTGATGTCATGTCACTGACCATGTCATGAGTGATGTAATATGTGACGTCATCAGCAGTGCATTGCGGGGCGCGAGTTATAGTTAGCTGAACTAACTATAACAGGGGAATTTCACGGGTTTTGTACGAGTGCAATGTCCAACTAACTATAACTGTCCCTAAAACCTATGGTTTTTTCAGTGAATATATATATACATATACACATATATATATATACATATACACATATATATATATATACACATATACACATATATATATACATATACACATATATATATATACATTCGAACCAATTCTGAACTCGATACAGATCAGACACCGACACAGGGGAATCATTGCTATTTCATTCTTCTATTTATTTCGAAATTTCCGCTATGACGCGTTTCGGCATACCTGCCTTGTTCACATTGGCAGTCGTCAAGAAACAGAATGCTTTATTTAAACAGAGTATTGCGGTCACATGACGGACTGACTCACATTACTGCTTTAAATTAGAGATATATACTTTCTCCTTACCAATGTTTTTCAATTGTTTTTTTAAACAAACATAACCACAATTACATCATTGTCATTAGTACAAAAATCATTATAATTGCAACATCATATCTGTTGATTAAATACTTTAGACAATAATGTGTCAATGTAATGCTCTTTTCCCATTACAACATGAGACGCTAATATTCAGAACAAGTGCTCTACAGCTCTCCACTTGTAAATAAATTCTCACAAGTGGTACCTGCTAACTTTGCAACCTGTACAATAAATTACATATCATTATTTTATACATTAAAGTCATATCAGTAAAAAATCATGATGTTTAAAACCTTGATGTTAAAAAATCAATATATATACACATTAGTAAAAGAGTAAAAATGTATTATACTTTTTCAGCAGCATCAAAAATAAAGTGCAAGTGCAAGTTTCATTACTCAATTTTTCATCAGAATTATTTTCCATTCTACTAATTTAAGAGGTGTTCTAAAAATATCTCCTTTTCATTTTCCACCAATTCCTCCACCAATATAAATCAAAATCCTATCTCATTTAAATATACAAGTAACCTCTTTCATAATGCAAATCTATTGCAGAACTTGAAAAGATAGATGAATTCAATTTTAATTAAAGTGCAAGTGCTTTACAGTACTTAGATAATAATCTTCTCTGCCCTCATTGTGCAAAATTTGCTTATGAAAGTGCAAGTGCTTTTATATTTAAAAAAAATTTTTTTAAATTATTTTAAAAAATTTTCATTGATTCTTGGTGGATTAATCATGATGTTTCTTAAATTCAACTTTAAAACACCTCATCCATTAAAGATTATACTTTATAATCCCATTAAGTTACTTGATCTTAGTGATCTGTCTTCCATTCTCTGTTCTGTATTAAAAATTATTTTAAAAACAATCTTACTCTAATGGATAACTCCTTTATGACAAATGGACATGCAGATCCTCTTCAGCGTTTAATCCATATGGATTCTTTGAATTAAACAACATTATGTATTTTGATTCAAGCTGGCGGAGTTTACCTTCTCTATTTCCACCTCTTTTTATTTTTTGTACTTGATCAATAGCAAAATACACTAAATCATTGATATTCCCTTTGTGTACCTCATTTATGTGGCGGGCTACCACATAGCTTTTATCATTATTCTTCACTGCCCTAAGATGCTGCAGAATACGCACGTGTACCATATGAATTGTACTACCAACATAAACTTTAGGGCATGTACATTGAATAATATATACCACATAATCACTTTTACAATTTAGTGAACACCTTATTTTCCATGGGTTGCTCATCAATGGAGTTATAACTTGTTTTT